>OX453001.1:36176187-36183687 GCA_949699075.1 Asteroscopus sphinx
ATTGAATTTTTTCAGTGTATAATTGTTACATTTTTTCCTATATATAATTATTATCATGGTTCCCATGTCAATATCCAATATAATTAAAATACTTAAAACTAGTTAACAATAAATTCAGTTACAACATGACAATAATTACTTATCATCAATATTAAAAACATCTTATTCTACTACAAGTACCTTATATTTACATTATCATCGTGATTTTAGCTACTGTCATAATATTCTCATAATATCAGTACTTAGCTTAACATCTATTTATTTCTGTTTATTACCCTTGTAGCTATCTTAACACTGTATTTCAAAAATTTATTCCTACTTGGTTTATCGTCGATGATCCCACTCAAATTCTCCATCCGTATCTCCATTCCGATCTCTTGCTCCGCGTTATATCGCTCCAGTCCGTAGACGGGGCAGTCAGTCAGGATGTGAGTTATAGTCTCGTCTTGGTCGGGGTCACATATGCATGATGGGGTTTCCTTACACTTGAATCTATTCAAGTATGAGGAAAACCCACCATGCCCGGTCATTATCTGAGTGACTATACCTAATGGCTTCAGGTCTTTGACAATTTTATAGGCACGGACGGCGTCCGGGAAGAACATCTTGGTTGTTGCAGCTGTGTCTCCAGCCTTGTACCTCCGATTCCATTCGTCAAGCGAATCCTTACGGATTTGCCGCTTGACGAATGAGACCGGACACTGGTCGTAATTTGGCCTGGTTTTAGTTTTGAGCGCTGCGTCCTTTGCCAACTGGTCAGCTCTTTCATTCCCCTCCAGTCCTGCGTGTGCCTTAATCCAGAACAATTGGACTACTTTGTTCTGGTTTTTAAGGCTTTTCAGGGTCTTCCTGGTTTCTACTGCGAGGGGATGTACAGAGTGGTGGTTTGAGACCGTTTCCAGCGATGATCTTGAGTCACTGAAAATGCCGAATGTAGTTTCGGGGCGTTTTTGTATCTCACACACGGCTTTGCATATGGCCAACAATTCGGCCTGGTAGACCGTGCAATAGGACGACAGTTTCCATTTTTGGCATTTGGTTTCGGCGCCATTGTTCCATAGGGACAATGCCGCCCCCACCTTGCCGTCAATTTTGCTGCCGTCCGTGTAGATCTGCACCTCTTGTGTGCAGTGGTTTGCAAGTTGTTCCTGATCTGCCAGGCATATGAATTTTAGGCTCATATGCTCCGCCGGGTGGGGGATAGCAGCAAATGCGGTACGTCGCTCAACGTCCCTATCTCCTAGCGCCGGCTGAGGTACACCCCTCCTTGCCTCATAAAGGGCAGCTGCCTCGCGTATTCGAAGGTCGAGGGGTAGTATCCCGGCCAGCACTAGTGCCGAGTTTAAGGAGACGGTGCGGTAGGATTTGCACAGTTTCTGTACAAATCCCCTTTGGACCACATTTAACTGCTTTTGAACACACCGTTTAGCGGCTGCAGGCGCCCAAGCACTTGCCGCATACATTATGACGGGTTCAACTACTGCCGTGTATATGGTGCGGATGACGTCGGGGTGAAGTCCCCAGCTAATCTTTGCCGCTCTTGACAGCTGCTTGTATAAAGTCAACGCCTTGCTACACGCATTTGCGACGTGGCTATTGAACGTTAGCTTGCTGTCAAGAGTCAGCCCCAGAATTTTTATTTGTTCAACCATACCAATGCTGACCCCACCCATGGTCAGCAGCGGGGTGTCGAACTTAAGTTTCCGCGTTATCAGCATAGCGTTCGTTTTGTGCGGCGCGAATCTTAATTTATTTCTGACACCCCACTGCCGAACATAAGCGAGGGCATCATTGGCACGTTGTTGCACTTCAATTGCAGTGTCCCCGTCGAACACCAGCACCACATCGTCAGCAAAAGCCTGGCAGTAGTCCCCCCGTTCGACCAATCCCTTGAGTAAGGGGTCAAGGAGGATGTTCCACAGGATGGGGCCTCCTATGGATCCTTGCACACAACCTTTAGATGTTTCGCGAATCACCTCTTCCCCCGCGTACCTGACCCTGACCCTGCGGTTTTTGAGGTAACTGTCCATTATTCTCCTCACATTAACCGGACACTTTTCCTCAGCCAGTCTGGTTCTGATTGCTGGCCACCATGCGCTGTCGAAAGCTCCCTCTATGTCTAGTGACACCATAACGGTAATCTTGCGCTCTGCTTGTTTTTTACGGATATACCCAACTAGGTCATAGAGAGAGTCCTCCGTGCTCTTCTGGGGCATGAATCCGTACTGGCGAGTACTCAGCCTAGGTATAATGTGCCATTTGACTCTGCCGATGATCATCTTCTCCAAAACCTTTCCCAACACTGGCAGCAAACCGATCGGCCTATACGATTTAGGAGCTGTGTAGCTCTCTTTCCCGGGTTTCCTTAGGATCACTACTGTGGCCTCCTTCCAGATTCCCGGGAAGTAGCCCAGCTCAAGGCATTTGTTTGCCAGTGTTAGGAAAAGCTCCGGATTACGATTTACCGATTGCTGGCAGATATCGGCCGTAAGGCCATCCATTCCAGGAGCTTTTTTGGGGTTGAAACTATCTAGAGCGGAATCCAGCTCTTCCTGGGTAAAGGGAGGGTCATGCACATTATCATGGCCCTCCTCATTTACTTTTTCAGCTAACTCCCTGATCCGCCCATGTTCTTCTTCATCCTCTTCCTTCCTGTCCTCTGGGTAAAAAGTATCCGCCAGCAATTCGGCAGAGTGGAGATGGTCCAGTACCTGACCGTCTTTGATCAGAGGCAGGTCCTCGTGCCTCTTCATTGTCCTACCTATTACCCGATATATCCCTTCCCATAGACCCTCCTTACTCTGTTTTCCACAGAAATCCTTCCAGCTGTGCGTCTGGGCATCTTTAGCATTTTGCTCATATTCTTCTTTTGCTTTCAGGTACTCACCGACGACAGTCTCCCTCCGGACTGGTGCTGCACAACGGATTCTGCGCTTTCTGGTGGCGACCTCCTTCTTTAGGCGTTCGAGCTCTTCCGACCACCATGGTAAGCAAATTTTTCTATTTGGCTTTATCTTGGGTATACAGATGCTAGATGATTCTACTATTGAATCTACATAAACTTGTGTTGCATTCTCTAAATTGTCTGTATTTGAAATTTTGTTCAATTCTATTATGTTAATTTTGTTATCTTCTAGCAACTGGGCCAGTTTCCCATGAAACTGGTCCCAGTTTGCTTTTTTTGTATTAAAAATTCGTGTGGTTCTAGCAATCTGTACACCTTTTGACTTTTGAAGGCCCAGCTTGAAGGTAATTGCGTTGTGGTCGGAGCTCGTCAAGCCCTCTTCAACCCTCCAGTCTTCCACCAGACCGAGCAGCTCCGAGGTGCAGACCGTGACGTCCACAATGCTGGTGTACAGCGTAGTGCCCCGCACTGTTTGGAACGTAGGAGTACTGCCGACGTTGAGCACCTGTAAGTCCAACTCTTCTATGACGCCAGCCATTTCAACTCCTCTGCTGTTCGTTTTCAGGCTTCCCCACCAGGAGTTCCTTGCGTTGGCGTCGCCTGCCATGATGATCCTCGGACCAAAGTTTCGCCCTATACTGCACAACTGCTCCAAGTATGGCCCTATCGGTTTCGGCTTGGGTTCGAGGTAGAATGAGACCACCACGATCTCCCAGGCGCTGGTCTTCAATTTTACCACGGTGATATTGGGTGTGGTAACCTCCGGACACTGGACGACGTCTATGTCGCCATCGAAGACCGCAATTGCTGTCTTGATGGCTCCGTCGTCCGTCCTGCTGCACTGGTATATTCTGGCGCCGTGGTAGTCTTTCATTCTACCTGTGCCTCCGATGTACGGCTCCTGGAGCAGTGCGAAGGCCACTTTCCTCTTGTAGGCCTCAAGCATCAGTTCATTAGTTGCCAGTGCCTTTCTTTGCAAATTTGCTTGGGCTACGAGGTATGGCCTTGCGTCAGGGTTCGATACTCCGCCGGGAACCACCTTAGCAGTACGACGTCGTGCTTCTGGCTATGGTTTCCCATTTCCTCCTGATGGGGCACTCTTGACTGAAGGCATTGTGATCGACCCGATCTAGCTTTGCGTGCGCGCAGTTTCTACATGATGGGGCTCTGCCCTCCATCCATGCTGGGCAGTCTGCTTTCATGTGGGTTCCCCCACAGTGGCTGCACTTTACCTGGGCCTCCTGGCAGAAACGTCTGCCGTGCCCGTAGCCCAGGCAGAGGGAGCACTGGACCAGCGGAGACTGGTCAGCCACACGGATCCTCTGAAGATCAATGTGCACTGACTCAGCCTCCGTCAGTCGCTGCCACAATTTGGGGGAAACCCTCAACACGACGTGGTTTACGTGTGGGTTCCTGGTGCGTCTACGGTAAGCAATCTCTAGCCTGTCTTGACCCAGTTCTTCGAAGATGGCCCTGTTTTGCTTCTTCAACGCACCAAGAACTTCCTCGTCAGTGTTATAAGTCAGCACGTCTTTCAGTACAACTAGCGGGTCCTTATTTGTCATGTCCTCTACTTTCAGGTGCCCTGAGTCTTTACGCAGTCTGTTTTTGACATTCTCTTTTTGCTCTTCAGTCTTACATCCCATGATTATCTTTCTGTCTTTTGCCTTTCTGACACTCTCCACCTCAACGCCTCCCTCCTTTGCGTTTACAGTTCTACGAATTCTGTTTAGCACCTCTTCTCCTGTCTCTTGTTCGTTTGTAGCAGTGACGACTATCGAGTGTAGCGCTCTCCTCTCTGGAGCCTGTCTCCTAGAGGATGCCGCTACACTCGCATAGGTATGCTTCCCGACAGTGTCCAGTTTTGTTTGGAGATTCTCCATGCACTGCATGTTCTGTTTTATTAATTGGGTGTGCTCTTCCAGGAGTTTGGTGAAGTTCTCCTTTTCCCTCGCCTCCTCAATTTTACTGCTCTGATCCTCCCTCTGTACCTGATGTACTTGCGGCACCTCGCGAGGCAGTTCCAACTTTTTAGTCCTTGTGGACTCTGCCTCCCTGACAATTTGGTACAGTCTCTCCGACGCCAGAGTTATCTCCACTTTAATTTCTGTCTTCGTATTTCGAGAATTGCCTAGCTGAAGCTTAATTTTTGCTAGGCAGGCTCTGGCTTCGGAGACCCTGTCCTTCTGCTTTTGGGGTTCTATCAGAGCAGTAAACGTGGAGGCGGGGGCGGTAGCGGTGAGTGTGGGTTGCGCTGAGGGATGCTTCTTGGGAGGGGTCTGGGCCTTTGTTTGGGGATTTTTCGGAATGTCCGATTTCCCGGCCTCCCACTCCCCTATGCTTCTCCTTACTGTTGATGTTCCAGCAGGCGCATCATTTGGAGTATGAATGAATGTCTTATTTCCATCCATTTTTTCCGGGGTAATCTCGTTCCTAGCCTTGTTTTGTTTGGCTGGCGTTCTTAATCCGAGCATGATGCTATATAAAGATGGCTTCACTGTTTCCTATAACTATATAACTTACAGGTGTAAAGTGCCTATCTAAAAGTAAATGTATAAAGTGTATAAAATTGTAAAAATAAAAATTGTAAAAGTAAAAGTAAAAAGGGTTAAAATCAACAATAAGTATTAACAAGTGTAAAAGTATGTAACAAGTATAAAATTTTAAAAGTAGATAACGTATAAAATTAAAATTAAAATGTGAAGCCACTTATCACTATTAAAAATCCAGTAACTGCCGGTCCTACTTTATGTGTCAAGGTTTAGCAACGTCTGTGCTTTCGTCAGTTATAGTAAGTCTCTAAGTCAGGTCGTTGGCTGGAACAGTACAACGGGGGCAGGTCGAGAGATGTACGGACCAGTGAATTTAAAAACCGGAAAATGTAAAAGGAATTAGGGGGGGGGTAGGTGTAGGAGGGGCGGAGCGGATTTTGGGTGAAGCCAAAAGACGGATCTTTTTCTCCCGGTTCTAACAAGATGAAACACGGGTGTCTACGACTTCCGCTTCAAAGTTAGAGCCCGGGGGGGAAGGAAAGGGGTAGCGGAGAGGGATTCCCGCGGAGCCAAAAGACCGGGCTTCTCCTTCCGGTTATAGGGCCCAAAACCCGGAGAGCCTAGCTCTTCTGGATCCGGAGTTGATGCAAGGGGGGTAGGTGGATTTTTAGGGGGGGAGAGGGTATGGAGTGGTTAGGTAGTGGAGAGGGAGAAGGGAAGGGATGTTAGTATGGTTAGTTTGGTTAGTTAGGTACAAAGTTATTTTGAAAATGAGGGGGGGGGGGGAGGGGTAGGCGTATATCACAGAGATAACCAGCGGAGTATTCCTGTATATACTATGTATATAGTATATACAGGCTGCGGTCAAAAACAGGCTATCTCGCTCCGTTCCCGAGATATACGGCTTTTTAGGTGGGATGATAGTCCGGGGGGTTGAGATTAGTAGTGAAGGGGGGTTTTGTCGGAGCCAAAGGGTGGGGCTTATTCCCCTGGTTCGAATAACTCCAAACTCGGGGTGTCTACCACCCTTAGTTCCGAAGTTAGTATGGGGGGGGAGAGGCAGAAGAAGCGGAGGGGGTTTCCCTTGGACCCAGAAGGTAGAGCTTCTCTTTCCGGTTTTAAAGCCGAAAACTCGGAGAGCCTAGCCCTTCTAGATCCAAAGTTACTTCCCGGGGGGGAGGATAGGGGGAGCGGAGGGGGATTCCCTTGGGGCCAAAAGGCAGGGCTTCTCCTTCCGGTTATAGGGCCCAAAACCCGGAGAGCCTAGCTCTTCTGGATACGAAGTTGCGCCGCGGGGGGGTGGGGAAAAATTTTTGAGGGGAAGCGGGGGGTAGGGGGGGTCCCCAGGGGGGGTCCCAGGGGGGGGTCCCGAGGGGGGTCACAAAGGGGGTCACGGGGGTACCGTGGGGGCCAGATGGTGGGGCTTAATTCCCGGATGTTAATGACCCCAAACACGGGGTATCTAGCTCCTCTGGGTGCAAAGTTGGGGCCCGGGGGGTAAATTTTTTGAGGGGAAGCGGGAGGGGGACCACGTGAGAATAAAGAAGATAATCGATAAACCAAGATTTTTTATAAATAAATTGACAATAAAGTCCTTCCCAATATACGGTCTTTATATTAGACACGTCACTAAAATAAATTGTCAGAATAAATTAATCTAAAAAATAAACTCAGTTACCACAAATAAATTTGAGTTAACGTAGAATAAATTATAAATGCGCTCTAAAACTAACTAAGTGGCTCTAAAACTAATCTCTAGAGTGTCGGGACAATCCAACACTCTGTCCAAGTGCCAGCAACCGGAATTTACTCGGTCGTAAAATACAATTTTATCTAGGCCTTTTTGCGGTTGGTGAAATCGGTTCCAATTTGGGCACCGTGTTCCGGAGGTTTTCCGGGGTTCGGTGAGGCCGATCAGAACCCAGATTTTTACACTGACAACTTCAGGGTTTTTACTTTAAATAAATATAATTTTGAAAAAATTTTGTTCATGGGTTTTTTGGATGAAATTGGATGAAGTTAGATGAGATCTCACGTTTAAGCCTAGGTGTGTAACTCCAACCGCAAAAAGTTTGTAAATATTACGTTATTTTGTGAAATTAT
>OX453001.1:36188687-36197790 GCA_949699075.1 Asteroscopus sphinx
GGTTAGGTTAGGTTAGGTTAGGTTAGGTTAGGTTAGGTTAGGTTAGGTTAGGTTAGGTTAGGTTAGGTTAGGTTAGGTTAGGTTAGGTTAGGTTAGGTTAGGTTAGGTTAGGTTAGGTTAGGTTAGGTTAGGTTAGGTTAGGTTAGGTTAGGTTAGGTTAGGTTAGGTTAGGTTAGGTTAGGTTAGGTTAGGTTAGGTTAGGTTAGGTTAGGTTAGGTTAGGTTAGGTTAGGTTAGGTTAGGTTAGGTTAGGTTAGGTTAGGTTAGGTTAGGTTAGGTTAGGTTAGGTTAGGTTAGGTTAGGTTAGGTTAGGTTAGGTTAGGTTAGGTTAGGTTAGGTTAGGTTAGGTTAGGTTAGGTTAGGTTAGGTTAGGTTAGGTTAGGTTAGGTTAGGTTAGGTTAGGTTAGGTTAGGTTAGGTTAGGTTAGGTTAGGTTAGGTTAGGTTAGGTTAGGTTAGGTTAGGTTAGGTTAGGTTAGGTTAGGTTAGGTTAGGTTAGGTTAGGTTAGGTTAGGTTAGGTTAGGTTAGGTTAGGTTAGGTTAGGTTAGGTTAGGTTAGGTTAGGTTAGGTTAGGTTAGGTTAGGTTAGGTTAGGTTAGGTTAGGTTAGGTTAGGTTAGGTTAGGTTAGGTTAGGTTAGGTTAGGTTAGGTTAGGTTAGGTTAGGTTAGGTTAGGTTAGGTTAGGTTAGGTTAGGTTAGGTTAGGTTAGGTTAGGTTAGGTTAGGTTAGGTTAGGTTAGGTTAGGTTAGGTTAGGTTAGGTTAGGTTAGGTTAGGTTAGGTTAGGTTAGGTTAGGTTAGGTTAGGTTAGGTTAGGTTAGGTTAGGTTAGGTTAGGTTAGGTTAGGTTAGGTTAGGTTAGGTTAGGTTAGGTTAGGTTAGGTTAGGTTAGGTTAGGTTAGGTTAGGTTAGGTTAGGTTAGGTTAGGTTAGGTTAGGTTAGGTTAGGTTAGGTTAGGTTAGGTTAGGTTAGGTTAGGTTAGGTTAGGTTAGGTTAGGTTAGGTTAGGTTAGGTTAGGTTAGGTTAGGTTAGGTTAGGTTAGGTTAGGTTAGGTTAGGTTAGGTTAGGTTAGGTTAGGTTAGGTTAGGTTAGGTTAGGTTAGGTTAGGTTAGGTTAGGTTAGGTTAGGTTAGGTTAGGTTAGGTTAGGTTAGGTTAGGTTAGGTTAGGTTAGGTTAGGTTAGGTTAGGTTAGGTTAGGTTAGGTTAGGTTAGGTTAGGTTAGGTTAGGTTAGGTTAGGTTAGGTTAGGTTAGGTTAGGTTAGGTTAGGTTAGGTTAGGTTAGGTTAGGTTAGGTTAGGTTAGGTTAGGTTAGGTTAGGTTAGGTTAGGTTAGGTTAGGTTAGGTTAGGTTAGGTTAGGTTAGGTTAGGTTAGGTTAGGTTAGGTTAGGTTAGGTTAGGTTAGGTTAGGTTAGGTTAGGTTAGGTTAGGTTAGGTTAGGTTAGGTTAGGTTAGGTTAGGTTAGGTTAGGTTAGGTTAGGTTAGGTTAGGTTAGGTTAGGTTAGGTTAGGTTAGGTTAGGTTAGGTTAGGTTAGGTTAGGTTAGGTTAGGTTAGGTTAGGTTAGGTTAGGTTAGGTTAGGTTAGGTTAGGTTAGGTTAGGTTAGGTTAGGTTAGGTTAGGTTAGGTTAGGTTAGGTTAGGTTAGGTTAGGTTAGGTTAGGTTAGGTTAGGTTAGGTTAGGTTAGGTTAGGTTAGGTTAGGTTAGGTTAGGTTAGGTTAGGTTAGGTTAGGTTAGGTTAGGTTAGGTTAGGTTAGGTTAGGTTAGGTTAGGTTAGGTTAGGTTAGGTTAGGTTAGGTTAGGTTAGGTTAGGTTAGGTTAGGTTAGGTTAGGTTAGGTTAGGTTAGGTTAGGTTAGGTTAGGTTAGGTTAGGTTAGGTTAGGTTAGGTTAGGTTAGGTTAGGTTAGGTTAGGTTAGGTTAGGTTAGGTTAGGTTAGGTTAGGTTAGGTTAGGTTAGGTTAGGTTAGGTTAGGTTAGGTTAGGTTAGGTTAGGTTAGGTTAGGTTAGGTTAGGTTAGGTTAGGTTAGGTTAGGTTAGGTTAGGTTAGGTTAGGTTAGGTTAGGTTAGGTTAGGTTAGGTTAGGTTAGGTTAGGTTAGGTTAGGTTAGGTTAGGTTAGGTTAGGTTAGGTTAGGTTAGGTTAGGTTAGGTTAGGTTAGGTTAGGTTAGGTTAGGTTAGGTTAGGTTAGGTTAGGTTAGGTTAGGTTAGGTTAGGTTAGGTTAGGTTAGGTTAGGTTAGGTTAGGTTAGGTTAGGTTAGGTTAGGTTAGGTTAGGTTAGGTTAGGTTAGGTTAGGTTAGGTTAGGTTAGGTTAGGTTAGGTTAGGTTAGGTTAGGTTAGGTTAGGTTAGGTTAGGTTAGGTTAGGTTAGGTTAGGTTAGGTTAGGTTAGGTTAGGTTAGGTTAGGTTAGGTTAGGTTAGGTTAGGTTAGGTTAGGTTAGGTTAGGTTAGGTTAGGTTAGGTTAGGTTAGGTTAGGTT
Source organism: Asteroscopus sphinx (assembly GCA_949699075.1). NCBI lineage: Eukaryota > Metazoa > Arthropoda > Insecta > Lepidoptera > Noctuidae > Asteroscopus > Asteroscopus sphinx. The sequence goes on from OX453001.1 coordinate 36,191,152, forward strand.
AGGTTAGGTTAGGTTAGGTTAGGTTAGGTTAGGTTAGGTTAGGTTAGGTTAGGTTAGGTTAGGTTAGGTTAGGTTAGGTTAGGTTAGGTTAGGTTAGGTTAGGTTAGGTTAGGTTAGGTTAGGTTAGGTTAGGTTAGGTTAGGTTAGGTTAGGTTAGGTTAGGTTAGGTTAGGTTAGGTTAGGTTAGGTTAGGTTAGGTTAGGTTAGGTTAGGTTAGGTTAGGTTAGGTTAGGTTAGGTTAGGTTAGGTTAGGTTAGGTTAGGTTAGGTTAGGTTAGGTTAGGTTAGGTTAGGTTAGGTTAGGTTAGGTTAGGTTAGGTTAGGTTAGGTTAGGTTAGGTTAGGTTAGGTTAGGTTAGGTTAGGTTAGGTTAGGTTAGGTTAGGTTAGGTTAGGTTAGGTTAGGTTAGGTTAGGTTAGGTTAGGTTAGGTTAGGTTAGGTTAGGTTAGGTTAGGTTAGGTTAGGTTAGGTTAGGTTAGGTTAGGTTAGGTTAGGTTAGGTTAGGTTAGGTTAGGTTAGGTTAGGTTAGGTTAGGTTAGGTTAGGTTAGGTTAGGTTAGGTTAGGTTAGGTTAGGTTAGGTTAGGTTAGGTTAGGTTAGGTTAGGTTAGGTTAGGTTAGGTTAGGTTAGGTTAGGTTAGGTTAGGTTAGGTTAGGTTAGGTTAGGTTAGGTTAGGTTAGGTTAGGTTAGGTTAGGTTAGGTTAGGTTAGGTTAGGTTAGGTTAGGTTAGGTTAGGTTAGGTTAGGTTAGGTTAGGTTAGGTTAGGTTAGGTTAGGTTAGGTTAGGTTAGGTTAGGTTAGGTTAGGTTAGGTTAGGTTAGGTTAGGTTAGGTTAGGTTAGGTTAGGTTAGGTTAGGTTAGGTTAGGTTAGGTTAGGTTAGGTTAGGTTAGGTTAGGTTAGGTTAGGTTAGGTTAGGTTAGGTTAGGTTAGGTTAGGTTAGGTTAGGTTAGGTTAGGTTAGGTTAGGTTAGGTTAGGTTAGGTTAGGTTAGGTTAGGTTAGGTTAGGTTAGGTTAGGTTAGGTTAGGTTAGGTTAGGTTAGGTTAGGTTAGGTTAGGTTAGGTTAGGTTAGGTTAGGTTAGGTTAGGTTAGGTTAGGTTAGGTTAGGTTAGGTTAGGTTAGGTTAGGTTAGGTTAGGTTAGGTTAGGTTAGGTTAGGTTAGGTTAGGTTAGGTTAGGTTAGGTTAGGTTAGGTTAGGTTAGGTTAGGTTAGGTTAGGTTAGGTTAGGTTAGGTTAGGTTAGGTTAGGTTAGGTTAGGTTAGGTTAGGTTAGGTTAGGTTAGGTTAGGTTAGGTTAGGTTAGGTTAGGTTAGGTTAGGTTAGGTTAGGTTAGGTTAGGTTAGGTTAGGTTAGGTTAGGTTAGGTTAGGTTAGGTTAGGTTAGGTTAGGTTAGGTTAGGTTAGGTTAGGTTAGGTTAGGTTAGGTTAGGTTAGGTTAGGTTAGGTTAGGTTAGGTTAGGTTAGGTTAGGTTAGGTTAGGTTAGGTTAGGTTAGGTTAGGTTAGGTTAGGTTAGGTTAGGTTAGGTTAGGTTAGGTTAGGTTAGGTTAGGTTAGGTTAGGTTAGGTTAGGTTAGGTTAGGTTAGGTTAGGTTAGGTTAGGTTAGGTTAGGTTAGGTTAGGTTAGGTTAGGTTAGGTTAGGTTAGGTTAGGTTAGGTTAGGTTAGGTTAGGTTAGGTTAGGTTAGGTTAGGTTAGGTTAGGTTAGGTTAGGTTAGGTTAGGTTAGGTTAGGTTAGGTTAGGTTAGGTTAGGTTAGGTTAGGTTAGGTTAGGTTAGGTTAGGTTAGGTTAGGTTAGGTTAGGTTAGGTTAGGTTAGGTTAGGTTAGGTTAGGTTAGGTTAGGTTAGGTTAGGTTAGGTTAGGTTAGGTTAGGTTAGGTTAGGTTAGGTTAGGTTAGGTTAGGTTAGGTTAGGTTAGGTTAGGTTAGGTTAGGTTAGGTTAGGTTAGGTTAGGTTAGGTTAGGTTAGGTTAGGTTAGGTTAGGTTAGGTTAGGTTAGGTTAGGTTAGGTTAGGTTAGGTTAGGTTAGGTTAGGTTAGGTTAGGTTAGGTTAGGTTAGGTTAGGTTAGGTTAGGTTAGGTTAGGTTAGGTTAGGTTAGGTTAGGTTAGGTTAGGTTAGGTTAGGTTAGGTTAGGTTAGGTTAGGTTAGGTTAGGTTAGGTTAGGTTAGGTTAGGTTAGGTTAGGTTAGGTTAGGTTAGGTTAGGTTAGGTTAGGTTAGGTTAGGTTAGGTTAGGTTAGGTTAGGTTAGGTTAGGTTAGGTTAGGTTAGGTTAGGTTAGGTTAGGTTAGGTTAGGTTAGGTTAGGTTAGGTTAGGTTAGGTTAGGTTAGGTTAGGTTAGGTTAGGTTAGGTTAGGTTAGGTTAGGTTAGGTTAGGTTAGGTTAGGTTAGGTTAGGTTAGGTTAGGTTAGGTTAGGTTAGGTTAGGTTAGGTTAGGTTAGGTTAGGTTAGGTTAGGTTAGGTTAGGTTAGGTTAGGTTAGGTTAGGTTAGGTTAGGTTAGGTTAGGTTAGGTTAGGTTAGGTTAGGTTAGGTTAGGTTAGGTTAGGTTAGGTTAGGTTAGGTTAGGTTAGGTTAGGTTAGGTTAGGTTAGGTTAGGTTAGGTTAGGTTAGGTTAGGTTAGGTTAGGTTAGGTTAGGTTAGGTTAGGTTAGGTTAGGTTAGGTTAGGTTAGGTTAGGTTAGGTTAGGTTAGGTTAGGTTAGGTTAGGTTAGGTTAGGTTAGGTTAGGTTAGGTTAGGTTAGGTTAGGTTAGGTTAGGTTAGGTTAGGTTAGGTTAGGTTAGGTTAGGTTAGGTTAGGTTAGGTTAGGTTAGGTTAGGTTAGGTTAGGTTAGGTTAGGTTAGGTTAGGTTAGGTTAGGTTAGGTTAGGTTAGGTTAGGTTAGGTTAGGTTAGGTTAGGTTAGGTTAGGTTAGGTTAGGTTAGGTTAGGTTAGGTTAGGTTAGGTTAGGTTAGGTTAGGTTAGGTTAGGTTAGGTTAGGTTAGGTTAGGTTAGGTTAGGTTAGGTTAGGTTAGGTTAGGTTAGGTTAGGTTAGGTTAGGTTAGGTTAGGTTAGGTTAGGTTAGGTTAGGTTAGGTTAGGTTAGGTTAGGTTAGGTTAGGTTAGGTTAGGTTAGGTTAGGTTAGGTTAGGTTAGGTTAGGTTAGGTTAGGTTAGGTTAGGTTAGGTTAGGTTAGGTTAGGTTAGGTTAGGTTAGGTTAGGTTAGGTTAGGTTAGGTTAGGTTAGGTTAGGTTAGGTTAGGTTAGGTTAGGTTAGGTTAGGTTAGGTTAGGTTAGGTTAGGTTAGGTTAGGTTAGGTTAGGTTAGGTTAGGTTAGGTTAGGTTAGGTTAGGTTAGGTTAGGTTAGGTTAGGTTAGGTTAGGTTAGGTTAGGTTAGGTTAGGTTAGGTTAGGTTAGGTTAGGTTAGGTTAGGTTAGGTTAGGTTAGGTTAGGTTAGGTTAGGTTAGGTTAGGTTAGGTTAGGTTAGGTTAGGTTAGGTTAGGTTAGGTTAGGTTAGGTTAGGTTAGGTTAGGTTAGGTTAGGTTAGGTTAGGTTAGGTTAGGTTAGGTTAGGTTAGGTTAGGTTAGGTTAGGTTAGGTTAGGTTAGGTTAGGTTAGGTTAGGTTAGGTTAGGTTAGGTTAGGTTAGGTTAGGTTAGGTTAGGTTAGGTTAGGTTAGGTTAGGTTAGGTTAGGTTAGGTTAGGTTAGGTTAGGTTAGGTTAGGTTAGGTTAGGTTAGGTTAGGTTAGGTTAGGTTAGGTTAGGTTAGGTTAGGTTAGGTTAGGTTAGGTTAGGTTAGGTTAGGTTAGGTTAGGTTAGGTTAGGTTAGGTTAGGTTAGGTTAGGTTAGGTTAGGTTAGGTTAGGTTAGGTTAGGTTAGGTTAGGTTAGGTTAGGTTAGGTTAGGTTAGGTTAGGTTAGGTTAGGTTAGGTTAGGTTAGGTTAGGTTAGGTTAGGTTAGGTTAGGTTAGGTTAGGTTAGGTTAGGTTAGGTTAGGTTAGGTTAGGTTAGGTTAGAGTTAGGTTAGGTTAGGTTAGGTTAGGTTAGGTTAGGTTAGGTTAGGTTAGGTTAGGTTAGGTTAGGTTAGGTTAGGTTAGGTTAGGTTAGGTTAGGTTAGGTTAGGTTAGGTTAGGTTAGGTTAGGTTAGGTTAGGTTAGGTTAGGTTAGGTTAGGTTAGGTTAGGTTAGGTTAGGTTAGGTTAGGTTAGGTTAGGTTAGGTTAGGTTAGGTTAGGTTAGGTTAGGTTAGGTTAGGTTAGGTTAGGTTAGGTTAGGTTAGGTTAGGTTAGGTTAGGTTAGGTTAGGTTAGGTTAGGTTAGGTTAGGTTAGGTTAGGTTAGGTTAGGTTAGGTTAGGTTAGGTTAGGTTAGGTTAGGTTAGGTTAGGTTAGGTTAGGTTAGGTTAGGTTAGGTTAGGTTAGGTTAGGTTAGGTTAGGTTAGGTTAGGTTAGGTTAGGTTAGGTTAGGTTAGGTTAGGTTAGGTTAGGTTAGGTTAGGTTAGGTTAGGTTAGGTTAGGTTAGGTTAGGTTAGGTTAGGTTAGGTTAGGTTAGGTTAGGTTAGGTTAGGTTAGGTTAGGTTAGGTTAGGTTAGGTTAGGTTAGGTTAGGTTAGGTTAGGTTAGGTTAGGTTAGGTTAGGTTAGGTTAGGTTAGGTTAGGTTAGGTTAGGTTAGGTTAGGTTAGGTTAGGTTAGGTTAGGTTAGGTTAGGTTAGGTTAGGTTAGGTTAGGTTAGGTTAGGTTAGGTTAGGTTAGGTTAGGTTAGGTTAGGTTAGGTTAGGTTAGGTTAGGTTAGGTTAGGTTAGGTTAGGTTAGGTTAGGTTAGGTTAGGTTAGGTTAGGTTAGGTTAGGTTAGGTTAGGTTAGGTTAGGTTAGGTTAGGTTAGGTTAGGTTAGGTTAGGTTAGGTTAGGTTAGGTTAGGTTAGGTTAGGTTAGGTTAGGTTAGGTTAGGTTAGGTTAGGTTAGGTTAGGTTAGGTTAGGTTAGGTTAGGTTAGGTTAGGTTAGGTTAGGTTAGGTTAGGTTAGGTTAGGTTAGGTTAGGTTAGGTTAGGTTAGGTTAGGTTAGGTTAGGTTAGGTTAGGTTAGGTTAGGTTAGGTTAGGTTAGGTTAGGTTAGGTTAGGTTAGGTTAGGTTAGGTTAGGTTAGGTTAGGTTAGGTTAGGTTAGGTTAGGTTAGGTTAGGTTAGGTTAGGTTAGGTTAGGTTAGGTTAGGTTAGGTTAGGTTAGGTTAGGTTAGGTTAGGTTAGGTTAGGTTAGGTTAGGTTAGGTTAGGTTAGGTTAGGTTAGGTTAGGTTAGGTTAGGTTAGGTTAGGTTAGGTTAGGTTAGGTTAGGTTAGGTTAGGTTAGGTTAGGTTAGGTTAGGTTAGGTTAGGTTAGGTTAGGTTAGGTTAGGTTAGGTTAGGTTAGGTTAGGTTAGGTTAGGTTAGGTTAGGTTAGGTTAGGTTAGGTTAGGTTAGGTTAGGTTAGGTTAGGTTAGGTTAGGTTAGGTTAGGTTAGGTTAGGTTAGGTTAGGTTAGGTTAGGTTAGGTTAGGTTAGGTTAGGTTAGGTTAGGTTAGGTTAGGTTAGGTTAGGTTAGGTTAGGTTAGGTTAGGTTAGGTTAGGTTAGGTTAGGTTAGGTTAGGTTAGGTTAGGTTAGGTTAGGTTAGGTTAGGTTAGGTTAGGTTAGGTTAGGTTAGGTTAGGTTAGGTTAGGTTAGGTTAGGTTAGGTTAGGTTAGGTTAGGTTAGGTTAGGTTAGGTTAGGTTAGGTTAGGTTAGGTTAGGTTAGGTTAGGTTAGGTTAGGTTAGGTTAGGTTAGGTTAGGTTAGGTTAGGTTAGGTTAGGTTAGGTTAGGTTAGGTTAGGTTAGGTTAGGTTAGGTTAGGTTAGGTTAGGTTAGGTTAGGTTAGGTTAGGTTAGGTTAGGTTAGGTTAGGTTAGGTTAGGTTAGGTTAGGTTAGGTTAGGTTAGGTTAGGTTAGGTTAGGTTAGGTTAGGTTAGGTTAGGTTAGGTTAGGTTAGGTTAGGTTAGGTTAGGTTAGGTTAGGTTAGGTTAGGTTAGGTTAGGTTAGGTTAGGTTAGGTTAGGTTAGGTTAGGTTAGGTTAGGTTAGGTTAGGTTAGGTTAGGTTAGGTTAGGTTAGGTTAGGTTAGGTTAGGTTAGGTTAGGTTAGGTTAGGTTAGGTTAGGTTAGGTTAGGTTAGGTTAGGTTAGGTTAGGTTAGGTTAGGTTAGGTTAGGTTAGGTTAGGTTAGGTTAGGTTAGGTTAGGTTAGGTTAGGTTAGGTTAGGTTAGGTTAGGTTAGGTTAGGTTAGGTTAGGTTAGGTTAGGTTAGGTTAGGTTAGGTTAGGTTAGGTTAGGTTAGGTTAGGTTAGGTTAGGTTAGGTTAGGTTAGGTTAGGTTAGGTTAGGTTAGGTTAGGTTAGGTTAGGTTAGGTTAGGTTAGGTTAGGTTAGGTTAGGTTAGGTTAGGTTAGGTTAGGTTAGGTTAGGTTAGGTTAGGTTAGGTTAGGTTAGGTTAGGTTAGGTTAGGTTAGGTTAGGTTAGGTTAGGTTAGGTTAGGTTAGGTTAGGTTAGGTTAGGTTAGGTTAGGTTAGGTTAGGTTAGGTTAGGTTAGGTTAGGTTAGGTTAGGTTAGGTTAGGTTAGGTTAGGTTAGGTTAGGTTAGGTTAGGTTAGGTTAGGTTAGGTTAGGTTAGGTTAGGTTAGGTTAGGTTAGGTTAGG